>RXPK01000109.1:0-30857 GCA_004143645.1 Protaetia brevitarsis
ACGAACAGGTGTTCTCACTCTGGGTCGTACCCGTGGCGTGGCTGAACACTTTAGCGCGCTAATCGCAAAGCATGTGCAAGAGCCCGTGTGGCTGGTTGAAGCCGACTCTAAATCATATCAGCACAACGAATATCACGGCCTGTATCGGGCGATCTTCATTATCATCGACAGCCCTCAGGCACTCGAAGATAACCTTGCCCTGGTGAAAAACCTGCGCAACGACAACTTGAAGCCGATTATTTGTGCAGTGATCACAGGTCGCGGCGCCCACAACAAGATCAAGTACTTTCTGGCCGGTGCCGACTTCTGTATCAAACTCAATACCTTGTCCGATGACAGCGCGGAACTGCTGGGTGAGTTCTTCGACAGCGAAGAATGGCAGCGGGATATCAGCCTGGTGCTGGACCCCACCCGCATCTGCCTCTCGGACACCAGCAAGAAACTGGATATCTCCTTTGCCGAAATGAAGATCCTGCACGCCTTTGCGCAGACCGGCATCACATTCTCAGCCATGATGAAATCGCCAGCATCATGGGGCTGAACACCCAATTCTACGACCCTCGGGCGCTGGAAAAATCCATCAGCCGCTTGCGTGGGAAAATCAAGGACGTGTACGGTACGAACGCCATACAGAGCATTCGCGGGTATGGCTATCGTCTGATGAGGGGGTTGATCTCAACCCCCTGATTCAGGGAAACACTCTTTTGCAGCATACGAGGGAACGTCTGATGCAACGCTTCAAACATCCGCTTTCTCATAGTTTTAACCGCGTCACATATCTAATAAAAAGCTGTCAATTGCATGAGCGCTGCAACACTTAAACATAACAATAAACCATTACTCTAACGCAGACCGAGTGGAACTTATCGAGGCCATCTTTGGGCCCAGACCCTGCCTGATCGATTAATTCCGAGGAAAACATTGCTCGCCTGCCATTATTTTTCGCGCAACTTTGTTCTTTAGGAGAGAGACATGGAAACCAGCACGACCCTCCCAAGAAAATACTTTGTTGTCGTGACTAACAGCTCAGCGTCGCAACGCGAACTCGAGAGCATTCTCTCCAGTGAGCGTTTCAATTCGTTTGGCACGTCTCAGGCACAAATGTTTATTGAAGGTGTTGCTTCGCCCTCTTCCACTCCGATGCTGATGGAGTTCACTTACCCACGCGGCACAAGGAAGCATGTCGCACGTAGCATCGAACATGATACCCAGCGCATATTGGCCACCCTCGAATCGGAATGGCTGGCAGCACAATCGGCGCATTCATTCCACAATTCCACGGCCATGTCCGAAAACCCCGCTGATACTTCCCGAACGATCGAATCCGACGCGCCCTGCACCCAAGGCTGGCATCTGGACAATGATCAGGGTGCATTGACGAAAGAAGGCGTCGAGATCAGTCTCACCGGGCTTGAAACCGCACTGGTCCGCAAGATGCTGCACCATGAAGATCGTGTTGTCAGTCGCGACGATCTGATTCTCAGCATCGGCCGCGAGCCGGAGCAATACCGGGGACTGGAAATGTGCCTGAGCCGTCTTCAAGACAAATTCAAGAACGCCAGCAACGGTGAACGATTGTTTCGTGCCGTGCGCAACCGCGGTTATTGCCTGATCCAGGAAGTTGTTGCCTAAACAACATCCCCCACTACAAGACAAACAGATACAAGTGCGATTACAAAAATTAAAAAGCACTCTGTTTGGTTTCACACCTCCCTGGTTATACCCGCCTCCTGACCCCACCTACGATAGCAAACACAATATTGATTATTCACCCCCTGCCTTTCGACCTTTTCTAACGTTTGAATATTGGAAATTTAAATAAGTTGGCACTGTGCCATCTTGTTAGAACTCGTCAGACAGCATCCCCGGCAATAACTTAGTCTATTGACTGACGACAGTTCCGCATTCCGGCGTTGTTACCTCAGGACACTGACTCAAACAACAATAACAAGTCTGCTTAACAACTCGGTTTTCTACTGTCGAAACCTGAACGGACGTCTTTTGGGGATATCGTATGGATCTTTCTCTTCGTATCAATCGAAACACCGGCCTCAAGGGACTGACCTTTTGGGGCCAATGGGCGCTGGCACAGAGTTTCATTGTTTCCCTGTTGTTCATACTGGCCGAACAGCACACGGGCACCGTCGAGTTCTACTATCGGATGTGCACGATCCTGGCCGTACTGGCCTCGGTGCCGGCTTATACCTTCAGCGGTGCGTATCGAAAGCGAGACAATTACCTGACCCGGCTGGGTCGACTGTCATGGGCTGTTCATGACCATATGCGGCTGGCGTCAAATCGCCTTCATCTGCAAGGCCGATGCGCTGTTCTCCCGCCAGGTCATCCTTGAGTGGGCGGTGTACGGTTTCCTCGGTCAGGCGCTGTTGTACGCACCGCTGCATGCGTTCTCGAAGTTCTACCAGCGGTCGCGCAAAAGCGAACACAAGACCCTGATCGTCGGCACCGGCGAACTGGCGCTGGGCCTGGCGAAGAATTGAGCACAGAAAACCTGCGCTGGTCCGGCCTCGTCAGCAACCGCGATACCCCGTCGCTGGAAGCGGACGCCCCGCGCGTTGTCGGCGCCCAGGACGAACTGCTTGAGCTGATCCAGAACCACGACATCCGCCGGCTGTACATCACGCTGCCGCTGTCGGAAGCCGCCAAGATCGAGGCGATGTATGTGGACTTGCTGGATGCCAACGTTGACGTGGTCTGGGTGCCGGATCTGAACAGCCTGACACTGCTCAATCACTCGGTGAAAGTCGTGGACGGTCTGCCGGCGATCTACCTCAACGAAAGCCCGCTGACCAGCCGCCCGACCGCTGCGCTGAGCAAGAGCCTGGTGGAGAAAGCCGTCGCCCTGCTGGCCATCATCCTGTTGAGCCCGGTGCTGCTGGCCGTGGCCCTGGCGGTGAAACTCAACTCGCCGGGCCCGGTGTTCTTCAAGCAGGATCGCCATGGCTGGAACGGCAAGGTGATCAAGGTCTGGAAATTCCGCTCGATGCGCGTTCACGATGACCGTGACGTCAAGCAGGCCAGCCGCAACGATTCGCGCATTACCGCGGTCGGTCGCTTCATCCGTCGCACTTCGCTGGATGAGCTGCCGCAACTGTTCAACGTGCTGCAAGGGCACATGGCACTGGTCGGTCCACGTCCGCACGCCGTGGCACACAACAACTACTACTCGGGCAAGATCCTCGCTCATGGCCGTCAACCGATCAAACCGGGCATCACTGGCCTGGCGCAGATCAGCGGTTGCCGGGGTGAGACGGACACCCTCGACAAGATGGAAAAGCGTGTTGAGATCGACCTGAAGTACATCAACAACTGGTCGCTGTGGCTGGATCTGAAAATTCTGGTGAAGACGCCGTTTACGCTGTTGTCGAAGGATATTTACTGACACGCAGGGCTTGAGAAGGCAACACCGCAAGGGGACGAAAGTCCCCTTTTTTGTGGGCGGGATTTGGGGGTTGGTCGGGGCTCTGAAACCCAAGAGTGACAGATCCTCTGATGTCGCCTGAACAGACGCCTTCGCGGGCAAGCCCGCTCCCACAGGTAATGGGGTGAGGCCGTAGCTCTCAGCATCCCCCTAATCCTTGTGGGAGCGGGCTTGGTCCGGGCGGCGATCCGACGAAAGCGCCGGATCATTCACCATCAGGTTTGAACCTGCCAACTTCACCTTCAGGCACACACCAGCTCCCCCAGCAATCACGGCTGCATCAAGATCCCCCTTCACCACAAACCAAAACGGGAGCCATCAGGCTCCCGCTTTTTCTTCCCGCTCTTCCGAACCTACTCGGTAATCTTCCCGAAGTTGCGGTAGAACATGTCCCCTTCCCGACTGTCCGTCATCGAATGCAGCTGGAAGCTGCGGTTGAGCCGCGCGCCACCGTCACGGGTCAGCGGTGCCCACACGAGGTTGGCGCGGCGCATGGTCGACATGCTCATCATTTCGTCCGAACGGGATCGACAGGTACAGCCCCTTGTCGAAACTACCCTCGCCATACTCGGCGCTGCCGGCGGTGGTGATGGTCGCCCAGGCGCCAAAGCGCACGCCGTTGAAGAACTCGCGAGAGATGTCCACCGTGCCGCCAAAGTCGCCCGCCAGGTAACGCCCGACGCTGACCGCGGCCAGCGTGTCGAACGGCAGGTCGGTGTAGCCGGTGATGTGGCCGGTCCAGACCGAGTAATCGCGCAGGCCGAAACCCTGATCGAACTCACGCTGACGCACGTAGTTCAGGTCCGCAACCGATCGACCAGCGCTTGCCGGTCGGACGAAACAGCACCTCACCCCCGACCCCGGCGAACATCGACTCCAGATAACCGCCGTAGACCATGCCGTACAAATCCTTGTCCAGTTGCTCGGCGTGGCTGACCTGAAACAGCGGCATGGTGGTGTCCGACGTGGTCAGGTACTGACGCAAGTCGGTGCGCACACGCGGCAGGCCGCTCGGTGCGTCGTAGGTGAATTTGTCGAAGTTGTTGATCAGGTTCTGACTGAGCAGACCGTTCCACCAGGTGTTGCGGTTGAAGCGGTACTCGGCGTCCAGATCCGCCGTGAACTGATAGAGCAAACCATCGGGGCCGCCGACGTTCTGTTTGAAGCCCAGGCCGACGCCGTAATTGAAGTGCTGCGGCGCTTCGGTGTAGAGGGTTTTCTCGTTGCGCGGCATTGCCGGGTTGATCTCGGTGGTGCGGTGCAGCGATTCCAGCGGCTCTTCGTTGTTGATCACTTCGCGGAAGGTCTGCCGGGGCACGCTGGTTTCTTCCAGCGGCAGGTCGTAGCGTTTGTTGACCACGGTGAACCAGTCGATGTCGTCGTTGACGCTGTTGTCGAGAATCCGGCTCGCGCGGCCGACAGCCTTGGGCGAATGGAAATAACACTGCTGCTCGCCGTACACGATCAGTTCGGAATCGCGCTGAGTGATGCGCTCGACCTTGTAGCCGGCGTTCTGCTGCAAGCGGCGCGACACGTCGGCCCAGTTGACCTCCTCCATCGTCGTGGCTGGCGCCTTCGCCGGCAACGGTTCGGCCGGTGGGTCGAAGGTCTTGGCCGGGGCCTTGCGACTGACGAAATTGGTGTGGAACGTGATGCCGAACATCGCCGTGTTGCCGCGCTCCCAGGCCGCGCTCAGATCGACGGAATCGGTCACCTTGAACACCGCACCGAGGTTGATCGGCGAGTCCTGCTTGATGATGTTGTCCTTGGGCTCGTGCTTGTAGTCGTTGCCTTCGTATTCGAGTTTCAGGCTGAGGCGGTCCCAGGGCGTCTGGTAACTCACGCCGCCGAAAAACGACGGCTTGCCGCGAAAGTACGAGCCGGCGTTGACGTCACCGGTGCCTTCCAGATCCGGGCGGGTGTTGAAGCGGTCACTGATCGAACCCAACGGGTTGTCGACATCGCCGCGATTACCGATGTAACCCCAGGCGATGCCGGCGCTGAAATCGAAATTGTCATAGCGTTTGTTGGCCACGAAGAATTCACTGGCAAACCAACCGGTACCGCCGATGTCTCGAAAGCCCAGCGCCACTTCCGGCGCCCAGTGGCTTTCCTGCCACAGCCGGACCTTGGCGTCGACCGCCTTGTCCTTATAGCTCTGGCTGCCGCTCAGCGCTTCGGAACCGTACGGACGGTTGGTGATGGCGGTGTAGCGAAACGAACCTTCCAGCCAGTCGAGCGGCTGCAACGAAACGCTGTATCGGCTGTACGGTTCGGTGCGGTTGGCGTTGACGCTCAACTCACCGGCGGGCGACATGCGCGCGGTCGGGGTCTGCAACAGACCGACGCCGCCGAAGTCATTCTGGGTAATGCGTGGCTCGGCATGCACCAGGCCACACGGCAATAACAACACAGCTGCAAAACGCAAATTCAACGAACCACCTCAGCCAACTGCGTGGCAATCAATTCGGCCAACTGCTGATTCAGTTCAGGGACAGGCGGATCCAGATCATCGTTTTTCACCGGCACCAGAATCTTGCTGCCGGCCACGGGCATCTGCCCGCTCTCGCGGTTCCAGTGGGCGATGCCGACCCGCCGCGATTCGCCGTTGGGCTGGATCAGCCACAGGTAATCGGCATCGGCGTCCGCCGTCAGCAACGTGCAGCCCTGCAGGTATTCGCGGGCCTCCTGCAACGGCTGATAAGGCAAGCGACATGGCTCGGCGACGGCGCCCAGCACTTCGACTTCGTCGACCCGTTTCGGGTAGATCAACTGATCGCCATCGTCGAGGCGGATGTTGCGGGCGAAACCGACTTCCACCGCCACCGGATCGAGAATCGCGCATCTCGCTCGCCAGTCCCACGGCATCTGCCGGACCTGCTCGGCCAGTCGTTGTGCCAGCGCCGCACGACTCGGCTTGTCGAACAGCATCGCCATGCGCTGCAGCACATCCAGATCGAACAGCACGCCGACCTTGAGCCGCGTCTGTTCCTCCAGCAGCGACTGACGCAACAGAACGCCCGCCAGCCAGTAGCCTTCGGCATTCGGCACGGCCTCGCCGATCACATCGCGCAAACGTCCGCCCGTCGGCAATTCGATCGGGCCCGGGTTGGCGACATCACCGCTGACGATGACCGCGGCCTCACTGGCACCGGCAAGCAACATCAGGCACGCCGAGAGCGCTCTGAGCCGCTTCACGGGACATGCCTGCGGTCAGGGGTCAGCTGCACGATCCTGACCCGCAACTGCGAGGTCAGTTGCTGTTCACTTTGCACAATGAAACCGTCCACCGGATCGACCCAGTAACGGTTGGTCGCGCGCAGGCCGATGGCCGGCGCGTCAATCTGCTCATCGACGCGCAGCACGGAGTATTCCTTGTCGAGAATGTCGAGGGTTTCCAAGGATTTTCGGGAGAAGCGGCTGTTGACGATGATCCCGACTTCCTGGCCCTTGTAGAGGTCGATCCAGCGGCGGCTGGTGTAGCCGTCGATGATGCGATGCAGGCCCTGTTTGAACGGCGAGTCATCGGACAGGCGCGTGCCGTCCAGATCGCCCTCCACACCCAGGCCCACAGTGCGCATGGCCAGGCCGTCGCGCATCAGCAGCACCTGCTTGCCGGAGGCGACCCAGAACTGCAGGTCCTCGCGCTCGCGCACCAGCGCCAGCACCCCGGAGCCGGACGGCGTGGTCAGTTTGAGTTGGGGATACTTGACCCCCGCGACCTGCTCCGCCGACACGTCCAGTTCATCCGGCCCGATGACGGCGGATTTGAGGTTGTTCAACGAAGCGCTCATCAGCGGATTGCAGCCACTGAGCAACACGGCCGCCATCAGGCACACGCCCACTTTCAACGTTTTCACAGTCGGCGGCCTTATTTGCTGTTGTTACTGTATTCGCTCCAGTTCTTCGCGGCGGAAGCCCCCGTCCCGACAATCGATGCCGACGGCACCAACTGGCTGATCAGGCGATTCCAGCGAGTCACGTTGGCAGGCCCGACATAGACCACGTCCTGAGGCCGCACTTCGAAGTGCGAGGCGAGCGCCATGGCGGTCGGCGATTCGGCTTCCAGCTGATAGATTTTCGCCGGCTCGACGTCGAGGTTTTCCACCCCGCGAATCACATACACGGCGTTGCCGTTGGAGGTGGTCTGGCTCAAGCCGCCGACCGAGCCGAGCACGTCGGACAGGTTCATGGTGGCGGTCTTGAAGCTCAGCGCACGGGGCTGGTTGACCTCGCCCATCACGTAGATGCGCTTGTTGTCGTTGTACGGCAGATACAGCTGATCGCCTCCCTTGAGGTAGACGTTCTGCAATTCGGAATCCTGCTGATTGAGGGCGTCGAGATTGAGCGGATAGACCCGCCCGTTGCGCGTCAGCATCAGACCGGACAAGTCGGCATTGTTGGTATCGACACCGGCCGAACCGAGGGCCTCGACCACGCTCAGCGGGTTGGTCGAAATCGCCTGGGGGCCGGCCTTGGTGACGGCGCCCGAGACCACGACTTTCTGGCTGGCGAAACGCAGCACCGCGACATCCACTTGCGGCTCGGCAATGAACGCCGAGAGACGTTGCTCGATGTCCGAACGCAGTTGCTGGATGGTTTTGCCGGCGGCCTGGACTTCCTTGATGTACGGGTAATACAAGGTGCCGTCGGAACGCACCAGACGGCCGTTGGCGTCGATCTGCTGTTGCGCACCCGAAGGGGCGGTCAGCTCGGGGTGATCCCAGACCGTGATGTACAGGACATCGTTGCTGCCGATGCGGTATTCGGCCGGGGTCGCCAACAACTCCGCCGGCACCGACTCACGCTTGTACGTGGCGCGGTTCATGGCGATGAGCTTGGGGGTGATCGGAATGAGCTCGACCCGGCTGCTTTCGCTGGCGCCCTGGCGCGTGATGCTACTGGTGCTCAGGTACTGGCCGGGGGAGAACATGCAACCTTGCAAAGCGATACTTGCCAACAATAAAAGAGAAAAACGACGGGTCATAATGGCACTACGCTATTCAAGGGCGAATCCAAAAACAAAGTCACCCGACTTTCGTCGGGCGACCCTGTACTGCACCAACAGATACTTCAGTTAGTTGTGCGTGCCGGTTGTACCCGTGGTACCGGTGGTACCCGTTGTACCGCCGTTGGCACTTCCACCACTGTTGGACGCCGCTACAGCACTGGCGACCATGGCAGTACTGGCAGCAGGCGCTGTAGAAGCCGCAACACTGCCAGATACATTGGTCACTGCTGTAAGCGGCGCTTCAGCTGCGGATGCCCAGTTGCTCAACATCGTCAACAGGGCGATCGCCATCACTTTCTTCATATCAACTCCTTTCTCAAACATCGCACCTGAACATCGGGTGTTGGTTAGAGGTGGTAGAGTTCAAGTCGCAAAAAGCGCGAACAAGATCCGTTGTTCTTTCACAGTCTTACGCAACTGATAAAAGTCGAACGGCAGGTTTATATCTACGGACTTGCAAAAGGCATTGCCAGTCTAATTTCCCGACGATATCTAACAACCTGACTGAAACTAACATTGCACTAAAACGCCATCATCCCTGATAACCCCGGGGATGATTCGATTGCCAGCGCCAGGTGTCGGTGACCATGTCCTGCAAGTTGCGTGTGGCTTTCCAGCCGAGTTCCTTGGCGGCCTTGGAGGCGTCGGCCCAGCTCTCGGCAATGTCCCCGGAACGCCGTGGCATTACCCGGTAAGGCACCGGTTGCCCACAGGCCTGTTCGAAAGCCCGCAGCACCTGCAACACGCTGTAGCCGTCGCCGGTGCCGAGGTTCCAGGTATGAATGCCGGTACGGTCGGCGATGGTTTGCAGGGCTTTCAAGTGCCCGTCCGCCAGATCGACGACGTGGATGTAATCACGCACGCCGGTGCCGTCGACCGTCGGGTAGTCGTCGCCGAAGATCGACAACTCCTTGAGGCTGCCGACCGCCACCTGGCTGATGTGTATAAGGCACCAGATTGTTGGGAATGCCGTTGGGGTCTTCGCCCATCTGCCCACTGTGATGGGCTCCGATCGGATTGAAGTAGCGCAGCAGCGCGATGCTCCAGCGCGGTTCGGACTGGCACAGGTCGCGCAGCACGTTCTCGACGATCAGCTTGGACTGGCCGTAGGGATTGGTCGGAGTGCCGGTCGGGAAATCCTCGCGGATCGGCATCTGCGCCGGCTCGCCGTAGACCGTGGCGGACGAGCTGAACACCAGCCGGAACACCCCCGCCGCTGCCATTGCCTGGCACAGCGTGATGCTGCCGCTGACGTTGGTTTCGTAGTATTCGAGCGGCTTGCGCACGCTCTCGCCCACGGCCTTGAGCCCGGCGAAATGCAGTACGGCATCGATGGCGTGCTGCTGGAAAATCCGGTCCAGCAGGGCCCGGTCACAGACATCCCCGCGAATCATCAGCGCACTTTTGCCGCAAATGGCTTCCACCGCGTGCAAGGCGGCGTCGCTGCTGTTGCAAAGATTATCCAGAACTACAACTTCATAACCTGCTTCAAGTAGTGCAAGTGTGGTGTGCGAGCCGATATAGCCGGCGCCACCCGTTACCAGAATCTTCATAGCGCGGTCCATAAGTGGGAAAAGTGCCAACTCGCGTGTCAAGCGCTGTTTGTTTAATGTGTGTCTTGATTCACACAAACAGCGCGACAACAACCAGAAACAAAAACAGTTCAATCACTGGCTATAAATATTTTTACAAGCCAAACTGTATTGCCTGGTACTTATTAGCACTCCCGCGCATTCATCACTATCAACGGATGCCGACTAAAAATAACCAATAACTGTCAAACCGACATCTCATAACATTGTCGTGTTTTACACTCATTGCTATTTGCCACTCATCTCCCGAGTCAGGTATTAAAGTACAGCTTCAATAACTTGCAACCTTTCGTTATTGCAATAAACGATGGCAGTGCGCCATGAATGACCAGGAAACTTTTATGATCCGTAAATGTTTGTTCCCCGCTGCCGGTTATGGCACGCGTTTCTTGCCGGCCACCAAAGCCATGCCCAAGGAAATGCTGCCGATCGTCAACAAGCCGTTGATCGAATACGCCGTTGAAGAAGCACGGGACGCCGGCCTGCAACACATGGCCATCGTCACCGGCCGGGGCAAGCGCGCACTGGAAGACCACTTCGACATCAGCTACGAACTCGAACACCAGATTCGCGGCACCGAGAAAGAGAAGTTCCTGGCCGGCACTCGCGAGCTGATCGACACCTGCACCTTCTCCTACACCCGTCAGGTGGAATGAAAGGCCTGGGCCACGCGATTCTCAGCGGCCGCCCGTTGATCGGCGACGAGCCGTTCGCCGTGGTACTGGCGGACGACCTGTGCCTGAACCTCGAAGGCGACGGCGTACTGACGCAGATGATCGAGCTGTACAAGAAATTCCGCTGCTCGATCGTCGCCATCCAGGAAGTGCCGCGCGACCAGACCCACAAGTACGGTGTGATCGCCGGCGAAGCGATTTCCGAGGGCATCTACCGGGTCAACCACATGGTGGAAAAACCGGCCCCGCAAGACGCACCGTCGAACCTGGCGATCATCGGCCGCTACATCCTCACGCCGGACATCTTCGACCTGATCGCCGACACCGAGCCGGGCAAGGGCGGCGAAATCCAGATCACCGACGCCCTGATGAAACAGGCGCAGAACGGCTGCGTGCTGGCCTACAAATTCAAGGGTCTGCGCTTCGACTGCGGCGACGCCGAGGGTTACCTGCAGGCGACCAACTTCTGCTACGACAACGTCTACCTGAAGGGCCGCTGAGCGGCCCCCACTGATTCATTGCAGCACGCACATCCAACGAGGCAACCATGAACATTGCACAACATTCCGCAGAGATTGAACGTGAGGTGGACAACCTCGGGGTGATGAGTTTGGTTATCCGCATCTAGCCATTGCCCAGCGCCAATGGCCCGTGGCTGGGAACCCTGCTGCTGGTCGACCGCATCGGCGTGTTTCCCTCGATCCCGGGGCACATACGCCGACGAAATGCCGTATCCCGTATCCCTGCTCGCCCACCTGAAACGGATCTACGGCGCAGGGCTGAGGTCGATGACCCGACGGCCTGAGATGTCTATCAGCGACTGGCGTTTTCGGGTGCGGATCTGCTGCAACGACCCGGCGATCATCGTCAACGTGGAAACCCGTTGCGTGACGCAGTTGATGCCGCAGAAAACCGCAGAGCTGCTGAGCCATCTGGATCTGTTCGACAACTGACGGCTACTTCGAAGTCTCGCCACAGTTGTCCTGTGGCGAGACTTTTTGTTGCCCGCCCACGACCCAACGATAGAAGTAATCGGCAATCACCCGCCCGCCCGTGGCCGGCACCGGATGAATCTTGTCCGGCCCGATCATGGCCGCCGCGTAGCGTTTGACGTCGGTGCCGAACGCACATTGCAGATTCGCAATAATCCCAGACGCATCATCAACGGCCCAGGCTCGATACTGCGCATAAGCGACACAGATACCCACTGAGCGGTGGTTTTCCTGACGCAGGACTCAAGGTTGGATGCCTGCGCCGCCCGTGAATCTCGCGGAAGCATGCGACCAGCCTGAACGTTATGCACGATAAATGGCTCGGGCTTCACGCCGAAACCCTGATCGTTGCCACCGAGCATGATCAGGTAAATGTCTGCGGGAATCTTCGAAACCACGGCTTTCCACTGCGCCTGCCAGCCGGGCATATTCGTCGTGGTAGAAATCAGCGGATGCCGCGCCGGACGCCGCCAGTTCGAGACTCGAACACCCGTCTGTGATGCGCTCCAGCCACAGCCGAACAGGGCTCGGCGCGCCCTTCACCACTTCCAGTCTGAAGGCCCAATCGGTCGCGGTCGTGTGCAAACAATGGGACTTCCTGAACGCCCTCGCCTGCGAGTTTCAACGGCTGCCAATCGGCGGAGGGTGACCAGCGATAACGCAACTCACTGGACTCGCCGTTGCCGAGGTAGAGCAGTTTCGCCTGAGTGACGGCGGTGTTGATGGCAGGCGTCGGGCTGGCCTCGACTTGCAGCCAGGCGCCGGGCCGGCCGGTCACCGTGCGGCTGTCGGGGTGCCCGGCCGAGCCGGAGACTGCCAGTCGCCGCCGAAGTATTTTTCGCTGCTGCGGGTGTACTTGAAATGCGTGCCGCCGAGCGCTGCGCCATGGTTGAACCCGACATACCCCGGCCCGGCAAACCCGACCTCCCCGGCCACGCGCTGCACCAGTTTGTTCAGGTAGAAATCCTGCCCGGCGCTGTAGCTGTCGCCGATCACCGAGATCGACAACACCTTGCCGGCCTTGCCTTCGCGCCACTGGCCAAACCGCTCGCGAGCGTCGCCGACCTGCACCACCGACGCCGCTACCTGCGGCACATCATCAACAGCAGCATGAATCGTCTTCTCATCGGGTCTGCGCCACCGGAGCGATGGTCGCCGCCGGTTTCTTTTTCGTCGCCGCACGTTCGCCGAGAAACAGCACGGAAGTGAAGTTGAATCGACTGATATCCACGAAACACACCGCCCGAGCAAGCCAACATCACGCCGCAGAACACCAGCACGCTTTCCTCCTTCACACCCAGCGGCGAGGATCAACGCACCCCGTAGCGGCGAACAATACGTGAAAGAGGAAAATTGCGTAGGAGTAACCGCCAAGCCAGGTCAGCGTCTTCGAGCGCATGTCACTCGACAGTAACGCGATGCAGGATACGCAGCCCACCGTCAGCCCATCAGCTCGCTGGTCGACAATACAGCTCGCGGTCCTCTGTCGGCACGTAAGCAGCGTCAGCGAGTCAGCAGACAAATACAAGCGTCCGATCACCTTGAACGTCTGCTTCAGCTCGCTGACTTTCTCTTGGCCGATCATGCCCGCCACAAAGAACGGCAGCAGATAAATCGCCCCGTTGATGCCGAACGCGTCCACGGGAAACGGCGGCAACAGGAACACCGCCGCCGCGAAGGCGAACAACAGGTACAGGCGCGTCGGTGTACGCAACAAACCGCGCCACTCCAGCAGGCCGACGAACATGAAGTAATGAAACACCGCAACACCGACCTGCGAAACAGGAAGTGGTTGATCGGCACGTAGAACGACAACAGCGCATCCATCACGCTGACGTCCTTGTTCACGCCCGGCCCCACCGCCTGCAATACCGAGAACGGCACCCCCACGCAAAACAGCGGCACGATCAACCGCCGCACCTTGCCGCTGAAGAACGCGGAAAAGTCATTGCCGCGAATCTTGTAGAGGGAATAGATGTAGCCGGAGATGAAGGGAACAAACGGCATCGCAACCGTACCATCGAATCAGCGATCACAACCAGGAACCGCGTGCCTGTCGATTTTCAAACCACCGCTCAACGGCCCGATCACGTGATAGAGCACCAGCAACAGGCACGCCAGGCCGCGCAGGGTTTCGATCTCCAGGGACTGTTTCTTGCTCGACATAAAGCACCCGCCTCAATTCAGAATTCTTGATTCAACCTTCGCCGGTTTGTTCGCCCGCAACATCAACCCCAGGCCCACGAACAGCACCGGCACCACCATCGAAAAGTGCCGGGCGAACGAACCGAAGTCCGGCTCGAACAAGCCCTGAACCAGCAGAAACGCCAGCGGAATCGCGATCAGTTCCTTGGGTTTGGTCTGGATCGGTGCGCCCTTGTAATCGGTCGAGGTGATGACTTTGAACAGCAGCAGCGCGGTCATGATCATCAACGCCACGAAGATCACCTGGCCCGGCCCCGACAGCAGGATCAGCAGGTCAACGGGAAACGACAAGCGGAAGAAAATGATCATCGAGTCCAAGGGTGCCGAGACGAAGTCGCTGCCGCGAAGCCACAGACGATCACCGAATATTGACCCTCTCGCCCGGCCGCGGGCAGTTCGTTGTTGCTGGCACGAATCGACGACACCGGAAAGCCCAGCGCCAATTGGATCGCCATTGCAACTGCGAGATAGAACAGGAACAGCATCAGGAAGAAGGTGGTGCGCGAGACGTATTTCTTCATCACGCAGACGCCGACCCAGGACAGCGAAAACAAAATCCAGTAGGGCCGGATCAGCACGCGGTAGATCACCGCCGAAAGGAAAAATCCGCCGCGATATTTGCGCGTCAGCGAGCTGAACAGAATGCTCAACACCGCCAACCGACACGATGATTTCCTTGGTCAGGTTTTCCAGAAAAAACGAACGCACGATGCCCCACAGGCACAGGGTTCCGAAGATGGTCAGCGGCATGCGCCGGAACACCACCACGGGAATCGCCGTGAGGAAAAAATTGCAGAACATCCCGTAGGCCCAGGCGTTGGTCAGGTTGATCCCGGTGGGCCGCAGCAGGAATGCCGAACACTCGTAGGACGAGCGATCCGGCGAGAACGGGTTCCAGAAATTACAGTTGTCGGCCCGGGCATAGGACGACCACAGGGTCATCGCGGTCGGCCGATCGCGCGCAAAAGCGGCAGTCGCCACCGACAGAACAGCGCCGGTGAACAGGATCAGAAGACAGCGCAATCGAGACGGCGACCATCAAGACACACGGATGCACGCAGTTTCAAGACCCATGACACGACAGCCTTTTTCGCGCGCGTGGCGCGGGTCAGCAGCGCGATCACGGCGAGCTGCACGGTGATCGCGAAGACGTTGCCCCAGGCCGCGCCGTAGATCGAATAATGCTTGATCAGCAGGTAACTGACCGGCACTGAAACAACAGGCAAATGGCCGCACTGGCGAGGGACACCCGACTGTTTTTCGAAGCGATCAACCCGCCCCAGACGATGTCGCCAATGGCACGCAGGGCGAAGGAGAAAATCAGCACGCCAAGAATGCCGTTGTCCGGACGCGGAACGCTGGTGGCGACGTAATCGAGCACCACGTTGAAGAACAGATAAATGCCCACCGCGACCGCCGCCGACACCACCAGCGAACGCGCGACCCATTTGTTCACGAACAACTGCCGGACCGTGAACGGTTGCTGATCGGCCTGATAACGCTTGGCGAGCAGCGGAATGCCGACCACCGCCACCACCGCGTAGGACAGCGCCTGCAAGGTGTTGGCCAGCCACACGCGTTACAGCGTATTACGAGAGGCTGCGATAGGGTTCGAGGCGTTGATCAGAGAAGCGTGCGGCGCGTACTGACTCAGGGCGATCAGGCCAGTGCCGAGATAAAACGGCAACCCGGCTTTCCACACGGCCGCCGTTGCCAGGGTTCCCTCTTCGCGCCCGCGATGAACATTCACCACGATCAGGTAACCGGCGACAATCACCAGCACGTTGGCGATGACCCACAGCCACAACACACTGGCGATTGCGGACACCCAGCCGAGTGCCATACCGCCCACGGCCAGCAGCGCCCAGAGCCCGGTCTTGATGAAAAACAGCAACGCACCCGCCGTGGCTTTCTGCGCGGAGAACACGAACGAGTTGATCTCGAACGACAGGTGTTCGGTGAGCAGCACCAGCGTCACGCAGGCGATCAGCGCAGCCGTCACTTCCACCGACTGGAACAGCGAATAAATCACCACCGTCAGCACCGACAACGCCAGCCCTACGGCCAGGTACAGCAGCAGCACCTTGTCCACGACCCGGCGCGAACTGCCGCCCACGCTGATCAGCCGGTTGATCTCGGAACTGAAACCGACGCTGTAGAACTTCGACGCGATCAACGACGCCGCGACCACCACGCCGTAAAAACCCAGCGCCTCGTAACCGAGGTAATGGGTGATGGCGAGCACCAGCAGGAACTTCGCGCCCAGTGCCCCGCCCCGCAGCAACAGCCGGAATATCATCGAATGACGCCCTTGATGATGTCGTCCATGGCCACGGTTTTCGCCTCGATCTCGCGGCAGGTGTCGGTCAGGCGCTTGCCGAAATTCGACAGCGCGTCAGGCGCGTAAACCGTGTCGATGATGGTGTCGACATTGATGTCGCCGCCGTTGATGACCCAATCCTCGACGCCCATTTCCTGATAGGCGCCGAAGCCTTTGCGCTCGTAGCTGATGTGGTACGCCGGCACACCCGACAGCAGCGATTCGATTGCGCCGTGCAGGCGTACGGAAATCACCAGGTCCGGTTGGTATTTGGCCAGCGTGGCCTTCAGCGGCAACAGGTCTTCGGTGATGCCCAGCTCGCGGTAAAACGCGCCGTCATCGTTACCACGCACGGCGCTCTGTACGGCGCAGACCACTTTGCTTTTGTTCTTCAAACGCTGCAGCAGCACCTTCAGGTTGGCCACGTAGGCGAGTTTCTTCTCCTTGCTCCACGCCGGTGGCTTGCGCAGCACTACGCACACCGTGGCCGGGGTCGAGGCGCAGCGGGGAATCTTGTTGCGCTGAAGCTGCCGGCCAGGGCCTGCACCGCGAGGTCCGGCGCGCGGTAGACATTTTCACAAGCATCGAACAGCGCCGAGGACCGGTTATCGCGCACGAACACCGCGTCGGCGCTGGCGTAGTGGCCGACGATCTTGTCGCTGTCGCCGTGAAACGGCCCGATGCTTTGCGGCAGGTATACACTGACGCGCCACTTTGTGGAGGATCCTCGGTTTCCAGCTGCTTGGCGTGGCCGAGTTTCAGCTTGATGTGCTCGAAGGCGCTCTTCGAACGCATGTAGCCGCCGCCGACGCCGACGATCAGATCGGTTTTCTTCAACAGATCCGCCAGCCCCGCGTAGGACTGATTGAGGAACACCGCCTGCTTGACCCGGCCCAAGCCCTTGGCCGCCATGACTGGCGCATCGAAGCGCGGGTGCGGCAGGTACTTGAAAGAGTCCGGGTCGGAAGCCACCACACTGATCGCGGTGTCTTCGCCAAAGTTGCGCTGGACCAGCGCAATGGCCAGATCGACCAGCAGACCATCGCCCGAGTTGGAGGCACTGTAGCCATGCAAAATCGTTACGTTCATGAGCGGAGTTCTACTTAATAAGAGGGAGCGGAATACACGTCGTAGGTCTGGCGGATCATCAACGCGGCGCTGAAACGCTCGCGGACGATGCGCCGACCTTCGATGCCGAGGGCCGACAACGCAGGCTTCTGGATTTTCTTCAGGCGATCGGCCAGCGCCTGGTGATCACCGGCGGGGAACACGTAACCGGACACGCCATGGGTGACCAGCTCGGGCAACGACGTGCAGTCGCTGGCGATCACCGGAAGGCCCAGCGCCATGCCTTCCAGCGGCACCATCGCAAAGCCTTCCCAGCGGCTCGGCACGATCAGGGCATCGGCTTTCTGATACAGCGCGTGTACTTCGGTTGGCGTCACCCAGGGCAGGTATTCCACCCCGTCCAGCGGCGGACACTCGACGACGTCCTCGTTCACCGCGCTGCCCACCACCGTCAGTTTCAGGTCGCTGCGCTGTGCTTCGGTATAGGCCTTGAGCAACACGTCGAAGCCTTTCTGGTAGTCGAGGCGACCGACAAACAGCAGATGAATCGGTGCCGGATCGTTGGCCTTGCGTTCTTCATGCTTGTGATCGATGCCGTTGTAGATCAGCGTCATGCGCTTGCGCTCGATGCCAAATTTCGCGGCCTTGTCCAGCTCGAACTGGCTGACGCAGATGATCGTGTCCGTGACCTTCTGCAGCACCCGTTCGATCCCCGCATAGACTTTCTGCTTGATCGGCGAGCTTTCCATCAAGAACGAAAACGCATGGGGGCAGTAGACGATTTTCGGCTTGCGCCACGGTCGCAGCAGCACGCACACGCAACGGCCGATCACCCCGGAAAAGGTGCTGTGCAAATGCACCACGTCGGGTTTTTCCTTGAGCAGGACCCGCGCCAGTTGCCAGGCAAAACGCAGCAACGACGGCACATTCCGCCCGCTTCGGGCGAAGGTGCGGATCTGCTGTGGATCGATGCCGTGCAACTCTTTCTTCTGGTCGAGCGGGACCAGATACACCAGCTCATAGCGCCCGTCTTCGGGAGCCGCCGAAATTGTGCGGATGACCGTCGCCACCCCACCTTTGATCGTTTCCGCCACGTGCAGTATTTTTTTCACAACTCACCCACTTTCATGCCTGTAAGAACCGTCGCTGAATTTCAGGACTGGTCGGACGCGTATTCGTAGTTGTAATAGCTGCCGTTGCCGTAATAGCTGGCCGCGCGCTTCTCGACGCCGTTGAACACCGCGCCTTTCAACTCGATACCGTTCTGGGCGAAACGCCGGATCGTCATTTCGATTTCCTTGGCCGGGTTTACCCCGAACCGCGCGACGATCAGGCTGATGCCGGCTTCGCGACCGACAATCGCCGCATCGGTCACGGCCAGCAGCGGTGGCGTGTCGATGATCACCACGTCATAGCGCTCGCTGAGTTGCGCCAGCAGGTCGCGGAAATTGGCGTGCATCAACAGCTCGGAAGGGTTGGGCGGGACCTGCCCACGGCTGATGAAGTGCAGGTTGTCGACTTCGACCTTGTTGATCGCCTGTTCGAGGGTGCAGCGCTTGACCAGCAGGTCGGACAAACCGTTGGTGATCGGCCTATCGATGTTCCAGCGTTTGTGCAGATGGCCCCTTGCGCATGTCCGGCGTCGCACTTCAGCACACGCCTGACCCCTCTGCCCCCATGACCGCCGCGAGGTTGGAAGAGACGAAGGTCTTGCCGACCTGCGGGCTCGGGCCGGAAATCATGATGCGGTTGTTGGTCGAATCCAGCGCCGCGAAGTGCAGGCAGGTGCGCAGGCTGCGGATCGATTCGATGGACAGGTCCGTCGGGTTGCGCAGGGCCAGCAGATACGCCGGCGTGTCCGCCGCGACTTTGGCCCGGACTTTTTGCTGTCCTCTTCCTGTTGCAGAGCGCTGTAGGGAATCGACGCGTAGACCGGCAAGCCGAGCTGCTCGATGCCTTCCGGCCCTTCCAGGCCCTTGCTCAGGGATTTGCGCAACAGCACCAGCGCCACGCCGACGAAGGCGCCGAGGAAGGTGGCGATCAACACGATCAGGGCTTTTTTCGGTTTGACCGGGCTGGTCAGGTCGACATCCGCCGTATCCACCAGACGCACGTTACCCACAGCGCCCGCGCGAACGATGTCCAGCTCCTGGGATTTGTTCAGCAACTGGGTGTAGATCTGCGAGGCGACTTCGACATCGCGGGTCAGGTTGAGCAGTTCCTGCTGCGTGGCTGGCAGGTCCTGGACCTTGCCTTCCAGCGAGCGCTGTTGCTGGGTCAGTTCACCGATCTGGGTCATCAGCGCGCGGTAGGCCGGGTGCTGTTTGGTGAATTTGCGGTCCATCTCCGCCTGTTGCAGTTTCAGCTCGGAAATCCGCGTTTCGAGCGCCACGGACTGGCCGAGCACCGATTGGGTTTCCATGGAGATGTTCACGGTCTTGCCGTGGGTCTGGTAGGCGTTGAGCGCATCGCTGGCCTTGGCCAGATCACGCTTGACCTGCGGCAACTGGCTTTGCAGGAAGGCCAGGCTTTGCGCCGCTTCGGCGGAAGTGCGGCGCACGTTCTGATCGACGTACAGCGCGGCGATCTTGTTGAGGATCTTCACCGCTTCGGCGGCGTCGCTGCTGGCCAGGGCCAGACGGATGATGCCGGACTCCTTGCCTTGCTCGGAGATGTCCAGCGCGTCCTGATAACCCTGGATGGTCACGATTCGTGGGTAGCGCACCACTTCGAAACGGGTTCCGGGATTGGCCAACAGTTGCGCGACCTGCCCTTCTACGCCGTCCTGCGCGAAGGCTTCGCCCGCCACGCCTTCGACCAGCAGGTTGTCGTTGTCGTCCAACAGCTGAAAGCGATGTTGTTCGCCGGCAATCAGGGTGAGTTTCTTGCCCAGCAGTTCCTTGGGCAGATTGAGCTTGGCAAACTCCAGGCGTTCACCGCCCCAGGCGTAGCTGCTCAGACCGAAACGCGGCGGCGCGACGCTGAGTTCGGTCTCACCGCGATAGCGCCGGGAAAGAAAGCCACCGATCAGCGGGAAGGTGTTGGGGGTGACGTCGATATCCAGGCGCAGGTCGTCGACCGTCTTGCCGATCACCGCGCGGGATTTGATGATGCCGATTTCGGTCACCGACGGCGATTGCCCGCCGAGCATGCTGTTGAGGTCGGAAAAACCGAGCATGTCGTTCTTTTTCGGTTCGACCTGCACCAGCGCGTTGGCCAGATACACCGGCGTGGCCAAAATCGCATAGGCCACACCGGTCATCATGAACGCGCCGGTGAACGCACCGATCAACCATTTCTGATCGATCAGGCTGCCGAAGATGCCGAGAAGATCAATACTGTCTTGATCGTTGTCGCGGGTGCCTATTACTGACGGTAACTGCATAAGTCTTTCTTACCATTCACTGAACTGAAGAATATTCATCAACGCGCCAGGCGTTGCGCCCATGAGCTAACAGCATCTTCAATCAATGCATGGGCATGAATAAAAGCGGCCTGCCCCTGACGATACGGGTCCTGTATTTCTCGTTCGCTCTGCCACTTGCCCAGCAGAAACACTTTGCCCCTGGCGTGAGAGGCAATCTTCAGTACTTGATTAACATGTTGTTTTTCCATCACCAGAATCAGGTCTGATTCATTGACGATGTCCGCTGTCAGTTGCCGCGCCTTGAACCCTTCGGCACTGTGTCCGTGGTCTTCCAGCACCTGGCGCGCGGTCGACTCCATGCCCTCGCCAACCCGTGCAGACAGGCCTGCGGAGGTCACGCTGATCGCCGAGGGTGTCAGTGCATTGCGCAACAGAAGTTCCGCTGTCGGACTTCGGCAGATATTGCCTACGCAAACGACAAGAATCTTTTTGACCAAGGTTTACTTTCCCGTGTATAGGTCATCGGGCCCCCAACTGCTTGCAAATTCGAATGAACCCGCAAGACCTTCCTTCACTCGGAAATAGATTCACCCTTAATACCGATGCATTAAGTACCACGGCCTCTAAAGTCCCCCAACCAGAATTACCGGACTAAAAATAACTGTGATTTTCAGGCGAAAGTTTTCCGACAAAAAATAACATTCGTGCACTTAGCATCCTTATTGCCCTCGAAATCTGTGTAACGAGATAACCCTTCGCTAGATGTCATTCTCATCAGGAGAGCAGACATGAAATCAGCACATCTCAAACATCTGGGTGCCGCCGCCCTGTTGACGCTCAGTGCCACCACGCAGGTTCAGGCCAGTACGCTGTTCCCGTCATTGCCCACCCGAACCATTGGTGTTCAGGTCAAGATCCAGAACTTCACCCCGGCGGACGCCGAGCAGATCAAAGCGGCCGGATTCAGCTTTGTGCGCTTCCGCGTCTGGAGCGACAGCCTCGGCGGTAAGGACCTTACCAGAGAAACAAACAGCGATGCGTTTGCGACGGCGCGGTCCGCCGGGTTGCCGGTCTTGATGACCGTTCGCGCCACCAAACCGTTGACCGGTGACCTGACCACCGCCGGTGAAGCCTTTGCCAACGCGGTGAGCGGGCTTGAGCAAGCCTGGAGCGCGCAACTGGTGGGGATCGAAATCTGGAATGAGCCGGACCTCGACACCTACTGGCCCACTGGAGACTTCAAAAACACCTTCGTGCCGTTCATGACGGCCATGTGCAAGACGCTGCAGGGCAAACCGCAATCGACGCCTTTGGTGGGCTTCGGTTTTGCCCGTCCACCGACGGCCGGCTCCGCCTCGACCGTGGCCCTCAACAGGATCCTTGGCACTTATCCTGAGTGCCTGGACGCCATTTCCTATCACCCCTACGGCATGACCGCGACGCAGATCAGTAACGCGCAGACCTTCATCCAGCAAAACTTCCGTCTGCCGGGCGTTATCAGTGAATGGGGCGTCTCGGCGCTCGCCTCCAACGGCGGACCGGAAGGGCAAGCCAGTAAAATCGCTGCGTTCATCGCCGATGTTAAAAAACTCAACATTCCGCTGACGTCGATTTACGAATGGAAGAACAGCGAGTCGGGCAGCAACGACCGGGAGAAGAATTTCGGTCTGCTGACCTCCGACGGCCAGCCGAAACCGGCACAGACGGCGGTCTCGACTCATTTGAACGCCGATTAAGCGGTACAGCGGGTCAGTTGCTTTGAACCTGTGGTTCTTTTTGGCATCGTATTGATCGATAACGCGCCCCGCCTTTCAAACAGCCGTTTTCAGGTTGTTGCCGCCGGGGCGCTCGATACGCCGACATGCCCTTGAGTGGCTGTCGGTGCTCGGGTAATGTCACCAGACCCATAGGACAGAGCACGCTCATGACTTCCAAGCTGGAACAACTCAAACAGTTCACCACCGTCGTGGCCGACACCGGCGACTTCGAAGCGATTGCCCGGGTCAAACCGGTCGACGCCACCACCAACCCTTCCCTGCTGCTCAAGGCAGCGGCCATCCCGGCTTACGCCGAACTGCTGAACGCCAGCGTCGGCGACTGCAAGGGCGATGTCGGCCTGGCCAGCGACCGTTTCGGCGTGGCGGTCGGTCAGGAAATCCTCAAGGTCATTCCGGGCCGCATTTCCACCGAAGTGGATGCGCGCCTGTCGTTCGACAAGGACGCGGTGCTCAAACGCGCACACCGCCTGATCGAGCTGTACGACAAGGCCGGTGTCGGCCGTGACCGCGTACTGATCAAGATCGCCTCGACCTGGGAAGGCATCCGCGCCGCCGAGATCCTCGAGAAGGAAGGCATCCAGACCAACCTGACCCTGCTGTTCTCCTTCGCTCAGGCCGCTGCCTGCGCCGATGCCGGCGTCTTTCTGATCTCGCCGTTCGTGGGCCGCATCTACGATTGGTACAAGAAGGCCAACGGCAACGACTACACCGGTGCCGACGATCCGGGCGTGCAGTCCGTGACGCGCATCTACAACTACTACAGGCCAATGACTACAAGACCGTGGTCATGGGCGCGAGCTTCCGCAATCTGAGTCAGATCGAGCAACTGGCCGGCTGCGACCGCCTGACCATCAGCCCGGATCTGATCGAGAAACTGGCGGCCGACACCGGCAAGCTGGAACGCAAACTCGCTCCGGGCCATGCTGGCGAAGCGCGCCTGAGCCTCAACGAAGCGCAGTTCCGCTGGTTGTCCAACGAAGACGCGATGGCCACCGAGAAACTGGCCGAAGGCATCCGTCAGTTTGCCCGCGACCAGGAAAAACTCGAGGCGCTGCTGCAAGCCAAGCTGTAATCAGCCGAGCGCAAACGCAAAAAGGGCGAACCCTCACAGGTTCGCCCTTTTTTGTGCCTCGCGGCCTGGCTGATCAGTGCCGTTCGAGGGCATTCACCAGGTCATGGAAGGCTTCGCGGTTGGAGTCGTTCAGGCCCATGAGGATCTTGTGCGCTTCGAGCACCTTGATCCGCACCACCTCTTCCGACTGATCCTGATCCGGCAGGTCATCAAGGCATTCCGGGCACGGCACGGGATGGTTGACGATATTGAACACCTGCTCGAAACCCATCGACTGCAGCAGACGGGTGATGTCCTCGTGGGTGGTGACCACGGTCGGCAGCAGGCCGACCTTCTGCCGCGACAGGATCGACAGCTTGGCCAGCAGGCCCAGAGTGGTGCTGTCGATGCTGCGGGTTTCGGTCAAATCGATCACGATCGCGTTGAAATTCAGCGCGGTGAAGATTTTTTCAATAGTCGCATCCAACGCCGAACACAGGGTCAGGCGAACTTCACCGAACGAACTTCAGGACGAAGGTGCCGTCCTGCTCGGCGAACTGGATTCTACCGGTACTCATCAAAGATTCCTGCTCAACACCAACAGGGCGATATCATCCGGCATCTCCCCTAGCGTGGCCAATCCAAAAACCTGCCGCAGACCATCCAGGCTGCCGCCCGCCGACTTCACCTTTTGCGGTAAAGCGGCTTCTTTCTCTTTGAGTGTGGGCTCTGGCAAAAGATCCAGAATGCCATCAGACATCAGCGTCAGGCTGAACGTCGGTGGCAGCTCGAGCACGTGGTCTTCGTAGGTAGCTTCGTTGAAAAGCCCACCGCAACCGGCCCTCGAGGTAGCGAACACTGTCAGGCGTGTACAACACAGGCAACGGCAGATGGCCGCCGATGCTATAGGTCAACAAACCGGTCTCCTCTCGATGACTCCACCGACCATTGTGACGTGTTTACCCAGCTTACAACTGATCAGCCCCCGGTTGATATGACCGAGGACTTCCGAAGGCTTGAATTCCGGCAGCGTGCCGTTGCGCTTGGATTCGAACAGCAGGCGCGTGGTCATGAACTTCAGCAGCACGGTGACGAACGCCGAAGAGGCGCCATGACCGGACACGTCCGCCAGGTAGAACGCCACCCGGCGCTCGTCGACCCGGAAAGTAATCGACAAAATCACCCGACAGGTACAGCGACGGGATGATCTGGTGCGCGAACCTGAATTCGTCGATGGCCCACGGACTTTCCGGCAGCATGTTCATCTGCACCTGGCGACCGGCGTTCTGGTCTTCCTGGAGCCGGTTCAGGCTGGCTTCAAGTTCGCGGTTGGCCTTTTCCAGTTTCTCGCGGTAGCGCTGGTTTTCCAGCAGCAGACGTGCACGATCCAGGGCCCGGCGCACGGAGTGCTCGAGCACGGCCAGATCTTCGAGAGGCTTGATCAGATAATCCGCCGCGCCCAGGCGCAGGGCCTCGACCGCGTCGTTCATCACGCCGGCGCCCGAGACCACGATCACCGGTGTCTGCGGCGACCGCTCAGTGACCTGACGGATGAGTTCGAGACCGCCCATCTGCGGCATGCGCAGATCGCAGATGACCAAGTCGGGCGTGTCTTGCTCGAATACCTGAAGACCCTGCTGGCCGTTACTGGCCTGCAAGACGCTGAAACCACTGTCTTCCAAATAGGCCGCGAGGCTCGCGCGCACTACTTCGTCATCATCGATTATCAGCCGCAGCTTGGCACTGGTTTTTGGCATGTGGGCAAACGGCGCCAGAATTAGGTTGGCGTAGCAGGCGGGGCAACGGCCGGCGCAGACTACTGGATTCGCTTTCTAGCCTCTCTGCTGCACCGCTTCGGAGCATTCGCGCCGCACACGGTTGCACCAGAGGTGCCCTTCTAAGGCGCAGACGGTACTCCCATCCTTCGAGCGTTTCAAGCATGCGCCGATGGTCGCTAGGAGACTTTGTTTGTCAAATCACTCGCAGTTATAAGAACGGCTTCAACCGTAACCCAATCATTGGACGCGCCCACAAAAAAGGCGACCTCGCGGTCGCCCTTTCATACCGATCAATCGAGATCAGAAATCGTCTTCAACCTGCCCGTCCTTGACCTTGAACTCGCGGTTCTGCAGGTAGGCGTTGCGGATGAAGGTGTACTTGTCGCCGCTGATCAGCTTCTCGCTGGACAACAGGCTGGCGCGGGTGTCGACGATGTTCAGGCCGAAAATCGAGTTACGCACCGGCCGTTTTTCAGTTGATGTAGCGATACGGGCCGGTGAAGCTGTCGACGTACTTGGACGGCGCGTCACGCAGCGTGCTCGGGCCCATCAGCGGCAGCATCACGTAAGGACCGCTGCCGACGCCCCAGTAGCCGAGGGTCTGGCCGAAGTCTTCGTCGCTGCGGTTCAGGCCCAGTTTGGTGCCGACGTCGAAGAATCCGAGCAGGCCGAACGTGGTGTTGAAGATCAGGCGCGCGGTGTCGACGCCCGCCGCAGCCGGTTTAGCCTGAAGAATATTGTTCGCCAGGTTGGTGACATCACCGACGTTGCGGAACATGTTGTGGATGCCGTCTTCCAGGAATTGCGGAGTAACAAATTCGTAGCCCTGCGCCAGCGGCTTCAGCGCATAGGTGTCAACGAAATCGTTGAACTGGAAAATCGGACGGTTGACGCTTTCCCAAGGATCTTCTTCCGTTGCGGCCTGAGCGGCGAACGGCACCAGCATTACGCTGGCACATACACAAAGCTGAGCAAGAGGATGGCTCCAGCGCATAGAAAACTCCTTGGATAGTACGGAAGCAGCACCTGGGCCGCGGCGATTAGTGCGTCAGTATAAGACGGAAACGGCGCTTTAGGCAGTTCCCCGGTGAAACCCTCTGTAGGACGCTTCGTCATTCACCTGTCACGTAACTGTCACCGCTGACGCTTAGCTGAACGCATATTTCAGGATGTTTTTCCATGCTCAACCGACTCGCCCTCGCGGCACCGACGCTACGCGTGCTGTTCCGGAGACTCAGCGGCTGTCTGGTGGACTTCGGCGCCCGCGCCCGCCATCAGACCAGCATCGGCCCGGAACACGCCGACGTGACACCCGGCGCCCTCGACAGCCTGCGCAGCCTGCAGCGCCAGCAAATTCCCTGCGCCTGGCTGGATGAGTTGTCCACCGCGAGCACTCAGGTACGCCTCTCGGCGCTGGCCAAGACTGGATCAAACCATCGCAATATTCGGCAACAATCAATCCTTGGCCGGCGCCCAACGCGTGCTGGCAAGCGCTGATGGGCTTGAATGTCGATCGCCTCGACGGTTGCGTACTGGTCAGCGGCGAACCGCGCCTGCTGCAATCGGGCCTCAATGCCGGGTTGTGGACCATTGGCCTGGCGTCCTGCGGTTCACTGTGCGGCCTGGCGCCGAGTGAATGGCAGGCCCTGAGCCAGAAGGAGCGCGAACAACTGCGCGGCAAGGCGACGGTGCAGCTGTTCGGCCTCGGCGTGCACTCGGTGATCGATCATCTGGGCGAACTCGACACTTGTCTGGCGGACATCAGCCTGCGTCGTCTCAAAGGCGAAAAGCCCTGACCGGGATCATGCAGGTTGGCCAAGAGTGGATTAGTCTTAAGGAGAGCCATAGACCTTTGGCGCACGGCTGCGGTCTATGCCAGTGCCTCTCGATAAAAGGAAACAACCATGCCCGCTCAAGAACTGCAAAAACAGCTCACTGCCCTGCGCGAGCAACTGGATCAGACTCCGCCGCTCACCGAAGAAGAGCGCGAACATCTGCACGACCTGATGGCGCAGATCGAATCCGAGATAAAACTGGAACAGTCCACTCAGGAAAACAGTATCGCCGATGGTGTGAACCTGGCGGTCGAACGCTTTGAACTCGAACATCCAACCATCGCCGGTACTTTGCGCAACATTGCTACTACCCTGCACAGCATGGGCATCTGAAACCCGCGAATGCAAAAAAGCCCTGCCATCACTGGCAGGGCTTTTTCATGTCCGAGAGGCGGGTTACTGACGAACCAGACGGTGGTTCGGCAGTTGCACGCTTTCAGTGCTGCGGTACGGGTTGATGTCCAGCCCGCCCCGGCGCACATAACGCGCAAACACCGTGAGTTTTTCCGGTTTCAGCAGCGCTGCCGATCAGGACGACTCCGCTCCACGTCCATGCTCGTTTCGAAGTCCGAGTGCTGACGAAAGCTGACGATGTATTCCAGCAGGCTGGCGTGATCCAGCGCCGCGCCACGGTATTCCACCACCACGCTGCCCCAGTCCGGCTGACTGGTCACCGGGCAGTTCGATTTGAGCAGATGACTGTGCACGCTCTCCTCCACCACGCGCGAATCGTCGCAGCGCAGGCAGTTCAGGACGCGGGTGTTCGTAGTTGCTGACGCTGATGTCCAGATCGTCGATGCACACACCCGGCAACGCCACGACGCCTTCGGCTTCGACGTCTTTCAGGCTGCGAACCCGCACGCCAACCGGTTTGCCGGCAGGAGCGGACAAGTCCTTGACCAGCGTCGCTTCGAGACTTGCGATATCAGCGAACGGCGTCTGGTTCAGCGAATTGAGGTACAGCTTGAACGACTTGGATTCGATGATGTTCGGCGAATCCGCCGGAATGCTGAATTCACCGATCGCGACCACCGGTTTACCCGACGGCAGCAGCCACGACAGCTCGAAGCAGTTCCAGAAATCCACGCCTTTGTACGGCAGGGTTTCGGCGGTCAGGCCCAGCTCGGCCCATTTCGCAGTGCGCGGAATCGGGAACAGCAGGGATGGCGTGTACGTGGCGATGTATTCGCTGGATTTGCCCAGCGGCGAATGTTCGGCTGCGGGATGCATGGCGGAAACCTGACTGGAGAATCAGCGGATTCTACCAGCCTTTGCTCCCGCCTTTGAGTGCTTACTGACTGACAGTCAGTTTGCCGACCATTCCGGCCTGGTAATGCCCGGGAATGTTACAGGCAAACTCCAGATTCACGGCTTTGCTGAAGGTCCAGGTCAACTCGGCGGTCTTGCCCGGCTCCACCAGCACGCTGTTGGGGTCGTCGTGCTTCATGCCATGCCCCATGGAGCGCTCGACTGTGCCGCCTGTCGTGGGACATTTCCTTGATGCCGGTCGGCGTGAGCATGCCGCTTTGCTGCATCTGTAACATTTCCTGCTGATGTTTTGCATGCATCGCCGCGTCGCCAAGGTTGAATTCATGCAGCAACCGGCCTTTATTCACCAGCACAAAACGAACGGTCTCACCGGCCTTGATCTCGATCGCCTTCGGATCGAAGCTCATGTCGCCCATCACCACTTCAATGCTGCGGCTGGCCTTGGCCGCCGGGGCCGGCTGGCCGAAGTCATAGGTGTGCGCCGGCGCTGCCCACAGCGGCGAACTGAGCGCCAGCAGACACGCGGCAAGGGCCAGGCGATTACGCAAAAACATAGTCGTACTCCAACAATTCAAGGTTCAGCCTGTGGGAAACTCTAGCCCGCCTGCGCTGGCAGCGACCTGACAGGCAGATTACAACTTTGTCAGGTTGGCGCTCACCGCGTTTGCCCACGGTATAACGTCCTCGTTCCCGCTACCCGAGTTGCCCATGAAACTGCTGATCGTCGAAGACCAACCCAACCGGGCAGTACCTGCGCCAGGGCCTGACCGAGGCCGGTTTCAACACCGAACTGGTGGCCGACGGCACCACCGGCCAGCAATTGGCGTTGAGTGGCGACTATGCGCTGCTGATCCTCGACGTGATGCTGCCCGGACGCAATGGCTGGCAAATCCTGCAAGCGGTGCGCAGCGCCGGTCTGGAAACGCCGATCCTGTTTTTGACCGCAAAGGACACCGTGGAAGACCGGGTTCACGGCCTTGAGTTGGGCGCCGACGATTATCTGGTCAAACCGTTCGCCTTCTCCGAACTGCTGGCCCGGGTGCGCAGCCTATTGCGCCGCGGCAGTTCCACGCCTCAGGAAACCAGCCTGCGCCTGGCAGACCTGAGCCTGGACCTGATCCGCCGCCGGGTCGAACGCAGCGGCCAACGCATCGACCTCACCGCCAAGGAGTTTGCCCTGCTGGAAATGCTCCTGCGCCGCCAGGGCGAGTGCTGCCCAAATCGCTGATCGCCTCACAGGTTTGGGACATGAACTTCGACAGCGACACCAACGTCATCGAAGTAGCGATTCGCCGACTGCGCCTGAAGATCGACGACGACTTCCCCAACAAGCTGATTCACACCGTGCGCGGCATGGGTTACGTCCTTGAAGAGCGTGCCGACTGATGCGCAGACTGTCCTTGAGCGGCCGGCTGGCGCTGTTGTTTGCAGGCTTCACCGCAGTGGTTTCGCTGGTCGCCGGGGTCGTTTTCAATCGGGCCAGCGAGGCCACTTCATCGAGCTCGACCAGCAACTGCTCGAAGGAAAACTGCTCACCGTGCGTCAGACACTGCTGAGTGGCAGCGACGCCGCGCACATCACCGACGAGTTGAGCCAGCAGGGCGATGTCTCGCTGCGCATCAGCAGCCCTGAGGGGCAGCGCTGGTTGGGTGCGTCGTTGCTATTGTCCCCGGCGAACCTGCCTCGCAGGCAACCCGGTCTGGCCACCATCAACGACAACGGCACCGACTATCGCCTGCTCAACGCCGCACTTGAACCGGAAAAACCTGGTTCCCCGCAATTGACCTTGCTGCTGGACATCACCCACCACCAGCACTTCCTGCAACGGATGCAGCATCTGATCTGGCTGACCGTCGGCCTCTCGGCGCTGGCCACCGCGCTGCTCGGTGCTTGGGCTGCCCGCAGCGGTCTTCGTCCGCTACGCCGCATGAGTGCCGTGGCCCGTGGGATTTCGGCGCAATCGCTGAATGCCCGACTGCCGGAAGCGCGGATGCCTGCAGAGCTCGCGGAATTGGCCCACAGCTTCAACGCCATGCTCGGACGCCTCGATGACTCTTTTCAGCGGCTGTCAGCGTTCTCCGCCGACATCGCCCATGAGCTGCGCACCCCATTGTCGAACCTGCTGACCCACACCCAGGTCACTCTCACCCGCCCTCGCCCTCTCGAAGACTATCGCGAGGCCCTGCACAGCAACCTCGAAGAGCTGCAATGGATGGCGCAGTTGGTGAACGACATGCTTTATCTGGCCAAGGCTGACCACGGTTTGCTGGTGCCCAAGCGTGAACCGCTGGAGCTGGCGGAAGAAGCCGACGCGTTGCTGGAGTTTTTTGCGCCGCTGGCCGAAGACGCTCAGGTCAGCCTGAGCCGTGACGGTGCGGGGCGGTTTGCGGGAGATCGCGCGATGTTGCGCCGGGCGCTATCGAATCTGCTGGATAATGCGTTGCGCTTTACCCCTGCGAGAGGTGCGCATTTCGGGTC